>CM054124.1:13262500-13265000 GCA_028751855.1 Ambrosia trifida
TGAAGTTTCCGCCTACCTTCTAAACATCATTCCCTCCAAAGTCCACAAATTTCAAACCCCCACCTATCGCCTTTATCACACCCATCCCACTTATGATCACCTAAGGGTCTTTGGTTGCCTATGCTACCCCTTAATTCCTCACACCACCATCCATTAGCTTGAGTACCGATCCACACCTTGTGTCTTCCTTGGCTATCCACCTAATCATCGTGGACACACGTGCCTCGACCTAACCACCAACAAAATTACTATCAGTCACCACGTCCTTTTTGATGAAACAATATTTCCCTTTTCCAATAAACCCCGATCAACGCTTCAAACCTACAACTTTCTTGATGAACCCCTAAGCCTATACCTCACCCACCAAACTGCAAATCCTTCGGCCCACCCATTAACCATCAGAACAATACCCAACCTGCTACAACTTCCATTCCTACCCAACCCAACACTTCAGCCCAACCACCCAACACAAACCTCCCTGATCCACACAGCCCAACATCCGGCCCTCCACCCGCCTCGACCCCACACTCACCAACCCAATCCCAAGATTACCTGAACTAGGCCCCCAACCCTCCACCTCAACCGGACCACCCTTCACCATCACCTTCACTATCGGTACCTATCCCAGACCCGCCCCCACCACCAACTCGCACAATGCGTACACGCGAAATGTCGGGTATCACCATGCCTAAACAAATATTCAACCTTCACACCCACATCATCTCTCCCATTCCTAAAAACCCAAAGGATGCCCTTACTAATCCGGATTGGTACTCTACCATGACAAACGAATTTAATGCTTTACTTAAAAATAAAACTTAGGAACTAGTGCCGAGGCAGGAACACATGCATGTTATTCATAGTATGTGGTTGTTCAGGCATAAATATACGCCAGATGGCACTTTGGAATGATACAAGGCTCGACTAGTATGTGATGGTCGAAATCAAGAGGTAGGTGTTGATTGTGGCGAGACATTTAGCCCAGTTGTAAAACCGGCTACTATCAGGACGGTTGTTACTCTAGCTCTCTCAAAATCATGGTCAATCCATCAACTGGATGTCACCAATGCTTTCCTTCATGGAAACCTCAATGAGATCGTTTATATGTATCAACCCATGGGTTTTCGTCATAAAGATTACCCGGATCATGTTTGTCTTCTCAAAAAGTCACTTTACGGTCTAAAACAAGCACCTCGAGCATGGTACCAACGATTCACTGATTTTGTTATCTCCATCGGATTTATGCAGAGTAAGTGTGATAACTCGCTTTTCACATACAATCACGGGGGTGACACGTAATTTATGTCGATGATATCATCTTGACCGCGTCTTCGGTTAATCTGCGCCAAAAACTCATGTCGCATTTAGCTGCTGAATTTGCCATGAAGGATCTTGGTCCCCTAAGCTACTTCTTAGGTATTACTGTCACCAGAACCGACAATACAATGTTCCTGTCTCAACAATCCTATGCAATCAATATTATTGCTCGAGCAGGTATGCAGTCCTGCAACCCTGTTGCTACACCAGTTGACACGAAGCCGAAGCTGAGTCACGCCTCTAGTTCTGCTTTTGAAGATCCTACCTTGTATCGTAGTCTTGCAGGCGCACTTCAGTACCTCACGTTTACCAGACTAGACATCAGTTATGCTGTACAACAGATTTGCATACACATGCATGCCCCGACAGTTGATAATTGGAACGCCTTAAAGCGTGTCATCAGATATCTACATGGCATTTCCACCTTCGGCTTGACTTTAACATCGTGTAATACCTTATCTCCCCATGCCCACACTGATGCGGATTGCGTAGGATGCCCAGACACTCGTCGTTCTACCTCTGGCTATTGTGTTTACATGGGATCTAACCTTCTTTCCTGGTCCTCTAAACGACAATCAACTGTCTCTCGTTCCAGTGCAGAAGCCGAATACAAAGCAGTTGCGAATGTGGTTGCAGAGATATGTTGACTTCGGAATCTCTTACTTGAGCTTCGTCACCCTCTTACCACGGCCACTCTGGTTTATTGTGACAACATCAGTGCAATTTATCTGTTTGGTAATCCCGTGCAACATCAACGTACAAAACACATTGAGCTGGACATACATTTTGTTCGTAAACAAGTTCAATGGGGTCATGTACGCATCCTGCACACTCCTACGAGGTTCCAAATAGGAGACATCTTTACCAAAGGCTTGACAAGAGTGTTATTTGATGATTTCAGGTCTAGTCTCAACATACGCCCTCCTCCTGTTTCGACTGCGGGGGTGTAATAGAATAGCTCTATAACATTTCTAATGTAATTTAGGTAGATTATCTTGTAATTATTTTTGGTAATTCCTTTCTCCCCAAGTTTAGAGATGTGTATATATTATGATGAAATCAATGAGAAGAGAAAAAGTAATTGATCCATATTTTTCAATTCAGTCAAATCTATAAAATGTTGAAGCATGTTTTTTTGCTTTAACTTGCTAAACATATGATTATTATAAGCGAATTGTAGTTA